>CM065590.1:409261137-409298894 GCA_033119425.1 Bufotes viridis | reverse complement strand
CTGGAGCCTGCAGACTAGGAGAGGGCATTGCAGGCCCTGTAACCGGGTTCCAGATCCAAGGAAAGGTTCCCCTCCTGAGTCAGAACTGAGAAAAGGGAAAAGTAAAGCAGGATCATCACTGTAGCCAGCCTGAAGAAGCTGAGGAAAGGCAGAGCAGAAGTCAGTAAAGCGAGAGGTACTACAGATACCAGAGGAGGTACTTAGTAATTGTAATCCCAAGAATATATGCCAGATATAGGGCATTGGGGCCTTGAGAATATTTTCCTTGTCCAGGACCAGTCAGGAAGAGAGTGCAAGCCGCCTGTACTGCAACAGGCCTGTGTTTACCCTCTGTGAATTACCTTGCTGTGTAAGTGCCTGCCATATGTGAACTGTAATTTACAACCTGCTGAAACCAACCGTCTTCTAAGGAACTGCGCTTCCATCCATTTATATGCCTGATTGCTATCCAAGCTTCAGTAAAGTTCAAGTTCTGTTTTATTGCAACGTGGTTCCTCAATTATTCCTACTATCAGCAAACGGTGTGCCACCGTTAATTGGACCTGGCGTCACGAACTCTACCTATAACTACCTGTCCTAGAAGAAGAACCAGAGAGTCGGTCCTGTCCCAGGTTAGCGGTCATTGCTGCACTACAACACCCAGGTACACTATTGAACCCTAAATTGAGTACGCTGCACCAGGTGGCACTGTCACTCCAGAGGTGGATGAAGAGGCCGCGACTGCAGCAGAAGAGGAAGCAGGAGGAGCCAGAGACCTTTCTCGGTTTTTGAGGTGTGCACTCCACTGCAACTGCGTGCTTTGCACTTAAATGCCTGGTCATGCAGGTTGTGCTCAGGTTGAGAACGTTTATGCCTCGCTTCAGGCTCTGATTATACAGCGTGCAAACCACTCGTGTCTTGTCTGAAAAACTGCCACGCCAGGGAACTCCTTGGAGCTGGCTTTGGTGTGCTCGGTCCCTTGCTGCGGTGGGCAGTAGGAGGCGTACTGTCTAGAGGACGGCCGCTCCGCTTTTGCACCCTGCTCCTCTTCTGCTTTGCTGGTGGCTCTGTGCGACCACCGCCTCTTCCTCCAAACTACATCGGTCACTCGCATGACCTTGATTCCATGTGGGGTCGAGGACCTCATCGTCCTCCACATCATCTTCCACCCAGTCTTCACCCCTGACTTCCTTGTCGGTCTGCACACTTTCGAAAGCCCCAGCAGTTGGCACCTGTGTTTCGTCATCATCCAAGACGGTCCTCCCATGTACTCATCTTGAAAAAAAAGTGGTTGGGCATCGGTGCACTCAATCTCTTCCACTTCTGGGGCAGGGCTAGTTTTATGGCCCTGGGAAACCCTGCTAACAGAGTCATCGAAAAGCAGAAGAGACTGCTGCATGACTTGGGGCTCAGACTGCTTGGCTGATTTGCAAAAGGATAGTGCCCTGCACGCACAGAACTATTTCTAGGTAGATCGCTGAGTTAGATTCTCTCCCATTCTCTCTCTGAAATCACAAGCCCAGCAGCATCCTCTCCCTATACTTGTAACAGCAGACTGACATACAGCGCTATGTGACTCAAGCTTATCTAGAGCCTGGGTCACATGCTGCTCTGGCCAATCACAGCCATGCCATTAGTAGGCATGGCTGTGATGGCCTCTTGGGGCAAGTAGTATGACGCTTGTTGATTGGTTGCTGTGCAGCCTTTCAAAAGCGCCAAGAAAGCGCCAAACATCGAACCCAAACTTTTACGGTTCGAGTTCGCTCAACCCTAACTGTTACCTCTCATGGTATGCTTCTTGAAGGATGGGTAATACTATTGTACTTTACTACACGTTGGTTAGATATGGATTTTCTGCAAGTTAAACATTTCTTCAGTGAGCAAATCATTCAACAGTACAAGTGTCATCTCTGCACTATTTAACGAATCCAATACTAAGACAGATCCTGGGCTGGCTATTGGCCATCAAGTAAATCAAATCTGTTTTCACGTAATAGATTGACCTTCAAAACAAGGTAATGACAAGATAGTTCTTCTTAGAGCAGGGAAATTAAGTAAAAGCATGAGTTAAATGAATTACATTCCATCAGCCAGACAGGGTTTAGTGTTATAAGGGTAGACAGGCAATAACCTTCTGTTGTATTGATCATGGAGATGATATTGTATTATTTTTACTTTTTTAGCAAGATAATATTGGACATGATTGATGTATTTCCTAAAATCTTCTAAATCTATAAACATGAATTTGGGGTCATTTATCAAGCTGGTGTAAATTAGAACTGGCTTAGTTGCCCATAGCAACTAATCAGATCCCACCATTCATTTTCCAAAGGAGCTGTCAAAAATGAAAGTTGGAATGTGATTGGTTGATATGGGAAACTAAGCCAGTTCTACTTTACAAGAAGATTTAGACGACTTGTGCCAACATACCCTGTAGATATCAGTTATATGATATCACAGTACTGCTTATAGGATCCTTTTTCATAGGTAGATAACAGCATCCCACATTTACATCACATGCAACAATTATCTTAAGTGTGGGGATAAATGATAATACAGTTTGATTATTTATCCCACAAAGCAATGTACTTCCAATTGCATAAAATATATGATCACTCAACAAAGGAATATTTGCTTGATATTTAAGTGATTGGTGGAATGTTTATGCAATGATGTTCATTCTCGATCATTGCCCCATGTAAAAGACCCCTAACCCAGAGATTTGCATAGCCCCATCAACCTCTGTAAGGATTTACTTGGTTTAGGTTTATCTGGTTTATTGTCAAATAGGATAGGAGGTAAAATGTCTGATAACTGGTATATCCTTGCATCACTTAAATGGGGATCCTGGGCCCCCTCTTCCCTCTTACTGTATGACCACAGTGGCGAGCGTGTCATGAAGGGAAGGGAATAGTTCAGCTCTGTACTCCATCAGCACCACTGTCCCTACCTACTTGCACAATCCACCCTAAATGGCAACCCACAATTTGGCGACGGTTGCTGACTTGACGTAAAAGAGTGGTCAGACAGAAAGAGGTCAAACCTGACAGGCAAAACCAGAACCAGATAAGAATCTAATAGAAACATGGCACAGAGAAACTAGGAGTTAATCTCATAGATAAAGTCAGAAGGCAATGGCGAGGTCACAAACTTGCAGTGTCTAATGCGAAACCTTGTACAATATGAGGAAAGGTGAACGGACAAGCAGAGTCAAATACAGAATACAGTGAAAAAGAGAAACAGAAAATAATTCAGCAATCCAGAGTAACAAACACACAATTGGCAAGTAAGGCATGAATGTGACAGTACGCTGCCTTCTTAAAGGGGCCACTGAACCCTCAAACAAAAGAGCATGAGAGTTTGAACCAGATACTGAACTACACCTCACACTCCTGTGGAATCCAATATTTTGTAGACCTCATACTTCAGCTACCCACGAACCTCAACACAAGAAGGAGGTAACAAAGAAGTGACATATTTCTTGAATAAAGACCTATGAAATACATTATGAATCATGAATGAATAATGAGATAATAGGGAACAGAATTAATGACTTCAGCCACTGCATGGGGACCAATAAATTGAGGAGCGAATATAACTGAAAGTACTTTCAGACAAAGATTCTTAATAGAGAGCAATAACAACAAAGATAAAACTCAGGGAGCCTTTTTTAATAGCCCCCTTTCTGTATACACTTGGTTTTTTTTCATATTCTCGGGACCCAGACCTTGGTTAACTCTGATATCAGATGTCAAATCAGGAAAAATAGTACAAATGACAATACCAGCAGGCAAGATGGATTCTGGTTTGGGATCAGGGGAATCACTGACAGAGAAACCTCTAGATCAGAGATGCTCAACCTGCGGCCCTCCAGCTGTTGTAAAACTAGGACTCCCACAATGCCCTGCTGTAGGTTGATAGCTGTAGGCTGTCTGAGAATGCTGGGAGTTGTAGTCTTGAAACAGCTGGAGGGCCGCAGGTTGAGGATGCCTGCTCTAGATAAAGCATCATTCTAATATTCATTGAACTAGGTCTAAATGTATAGTTACTGAAAAATATTGTTGGGCGCGAATATTCGAATCGTGAATATCGGCACTTCGAGAATTTGCGAATATTTAGAATATAGTGATATATATTTGTAATTTTGAATATTCTAGATTTCTTTTTAAATCAGTAACCTCCCTTCTTGCTTGTGGGCCAATGAGAAGGCTGCAATGTCTTTGTATGAGCTTAGCATCATCTATAGTAACCAAAAGAAAAATTGCCTACTTAGTATATAAGAACCTCCCCAGGAGCCACTGTATGCAGTATTTTGCAGATCTGAGAGAGACAGCAGTGTCATTGCTATGTTCTCTGCTTTCCTGTGTCATGACATTATATAGGTAGTTAGTTAGTTAGTTAGTTAATATATATATATATATATATATATATATATATATATATATATATATTATAGATCGTTAGTGGGAGATAGTCAATGTAGGTTAGATAGTAATATAGTGTAGCTGATTCAGCTGTCTATACATACATGCTACATACATAGTGCTGTTTGTATGTATGTATGTATGATAGATACATACATACATACATACATACATAGTGCTGTGATGTCACAAGTTCACAACAATACGTAGTACACCAATCACTAATATGTAGTCAGACCTGTTAAAATGTAAAGTTGCACGTATTGCGACAAAATATTCACATCATTAGTGCCGATTTCGGAATCGCGAATATATCGGAGCACTCTATCTGCATTTAAAGTGATTGTAATGTTCTGCCGTGCCAACCATTTTCTCCAGTGTCAGGAAACTTCTAGCAGCTTGAAAAATATAGCTATAGTGACCCACGCCTGTATTTTGCGTGCATTAATCAAATATTACATTGCCGATTTTTTGCAATCAAGAAAATATTCTCGAATTTGCGAATATATGACGAATATTCTACCAAATATTCGCGAAATATTGCAAATTTTAATATTGCCCCTGCCGCTCATCATTACTGAAAAATGTTGTTTCCCATTTATCCAACTCTGCAGAAGTCCAATTAATACCAGGATTATGTAGTTGGAGCCATGGTATACCCAAGATCACATTAGCTGGCAAATTTTCCATTATAAACAGAGAACAGACCTCAAAATGAATAGCACCAATTAGCATAAAGATATTAGGGGTATAATACTCAATTTAACCCGTGTGGTATCTACAGCGGTGACTCGTACATGGTCTGGAGAGGAAGTAATGGAATACCCATAGAAACCCCATAATTCAAATCAAAAAAATTAGCAGCAGATCCAGAATTAACAAAAGCAAATCCTAACTGACCGCAGGAATAGTAGGAAAAACATACTAGTAGTAGAAGCTTTTAAAGCATCTTGGGAAATACCTGCTCACTTTAGTGGTCTTCCTGAGAACCCCCTAGGCGCTGAAGTTTTAAGGTGGCTGTTTTGTACAGGCTTTCAGAAGATGGTCAGTGTTACCGGAATCGAAGCACAACCGCTAGCTTTTGAGAACATTACTTCTCTCTTGATGATTTAGTGAGAGACCACAGCACACTCTTGTCTTCAAATGCAGAACAGTAGTTTATTCACCAAGATAGAGCACTATCTTTGTGAATAAACTACAAATTCTGCAGTTGAAGACTAGAGTGTGCTGCGGTCTTCCACTATATTCTGGATAATGGGTGTATTTGGGCTGATACCCAACCACTATTTGGATTTATTTTTCCCCATAGGTGCTACTACAAATACATTTTCTCTCTTGAAGAGTGATAGTAGTGGCCAACTGCATAGATTCGTCAGTGGTGGCAAACACCTCAGAAGGAACAAACGGCAGATCGTGACTGGAACATGGAACAGGTGTAGATGAGCCTTCTTTTCTGCGTTATTAGTCATCTGTCTAAATGCACAGCTAACATCATGGCCTCATCAAGTGAATCAGGTGAAAGATAACCATCTAGCAAGTTTTTAAGGGTGTCAGAAAGACCCTGGCAGAATTGACATCTCTAAGTCGGGCCATTCTATTTGGAGCCACACCATTTACAAAAGTCCATACAATAGTCCTCGTCAGGTGTCCCTGATGGAACGAAACTAATTTGCACTCCGGAAAGCAACCCTGTCGGGCTCATTGTAAAGTAAACCAAGAGCAATAAAAAAAAATATCCACAAAAGACAGCTCAGGAGAGTCAATGGGAAGTGAGAATGCCCATTAAGAATACGTACCCTCTGTTGCTGTGATCCTGAAGAGTAAGGTCTGAGATAATTTGATAAGTATCATTTGCAACTCTCCCTGAAAGACACAAACTGCTTCCTATCACCTACAGAGCGATCAGGCAACTTAACTTGGTGTTGTTGGACATGTGAGGGAACAGTCTCTAGAGGTGGAGACTGAATATTTTCTTGGTGTTGACCCTGGTCTTAGACCAGCTGGGTGAGATCACACATCAGCCTGTGATTCTGGCAAAAGGTCAGCGATCCAGAGTAACAATCAGAAAACTAGTTAGTGAGGCAGGAATACCAATAACAGGCAACTATGGCTGGCAGCTGCATTTTTAAATTGTCACCCTCTGGAAACATGTGATGCCAGTGCCGAGTCTGATTTGTTCTGCATCTCTGCTCCCTGATAGATCGACCAGCAACACTGTCAGATAAATTTTCTTCTCCCAAACTTGTACAGTTAGGGCCTTGTTACTCGACCAAGCTGAACCGCAGAGTGGCTGTGGCACTGCGACTGTAGGACAGTGAACTGGTGTTAATTTTTTCCAATTGTGCACGGTACAATAAATAGGTAAGTTGCCTTCTTAGCTGGACAACCCCTTTAATATTACAGATTTTGCATTAGAGTGAAACCTCACCTGGAGCGTAAGGTTTCACCTCAAACACATTGCTTCTGCAGTCAATTCCACCCTCTATATCAAAGAAACCTCCTATCCAGCTGTCCCCTTTTGTTTTCTTTAAAAGTGCTTAGAATGTGATAAAATAATAAAAATATCAGTACCCCACTGTTCATCACTAGTGTTGATCGAGCACCCAAGTGCTCGAGTGCTCAGAGCACCCGAGTATAATGGAAGTCCATGGGAGAACCTGAGCATTAAAACAGACACCCCCTGCTCTGAAGAGGGGAGGGTATCTGGTTCATAGGAAAAGGTCAGGAATTGATGGAAACACCATCAAAATGGTTCGGGAAAAGCATGGGGAGGATGTCTGGATGAATCTTGGACTCCTAGGTCGCTGGTGGGAACGATGTTGTCCGAGTAGTATGCCACTTTTACAGACTGACAATAATACACACAAAACCAAAGATAAAAATCGATTTTAGAGGAAAAATTGTTAGAAACCATTCTTTCCTGTATATTTACTTGTATATAAAGTGAAAGTGCTGCCAAAAATTACAAGGAAGGGGCACTCCGATACAACCTGTATATCACATAAAGGAGGGCCTCATTCACATTGTGGTACAATTATTCAAGTAGTGGGACTCCTACACTGATAAAGCCTATGCACTAAGTGAAAGGGCTGCAAAAATTACAAGGAATTGGCACTACAATACACCCTTTGTTACATATAAAGGAAAGCATCATACATACCCTTGAAAAATTATTATTGATGGCCTGCTGGTGACCCTCAAAAACATTTGGAGCAAGGGCCTGCTGCTCTGACCATATAAAACATTAGTGGCGAGGGCCTGCAGCTGAGCTGACCCTCCTAAACATTAGAGGTGAGGTTCTGCTGGTGAGCTGCCCCTCTAAAAGATTGTAGGTGAAGGCCTGCTGGTGAGATGACCCTATAAAAGGTTTTAGGTGAGGGCCTGCAGGTGAGCTGACCCTTTAAAACATTATATGCAAGGGCCTGCAGGTGAGCTGATTATATGCAAGGGTCTGAAGGTGAGCTGACCCTGTAAAAGACTGTAAGTGAGGGCCTGCTGGTGGGCTGACCCTCTAAAAGGTTGTAGGGGAGGGCCTGCAGGTGAGCTAACCCTGTAAAACATTATATGTGAGGGCCTGCAAGTGAGTTGACCCTGTAAAAGATTGTAGGTGAGGGCCTGCAGGTGAGCTGACCCTGTAAAAAGATTGTAGGTGAGGGCCTGCTGGTTAAATGACCCTCTAAAATGTTGTAGGTGAGGGCCTGCTGGTGTGCTGACCCTGTAAAACATTATATATGAGGGCCTACAGGTGAGTTGACCCTGTAAAACATTATATGCGAGGGTCTGCAGGTTAGCTGACCCTGTAAAACATTATATGCGAGGGCCTTGGCTACTAAGACTGGACTTGGTGGATGACAGGGTGGTGCTTAACCGACTGGAAGCATTATTTGCTGAAATCCATCCAACCACCTGGTCGCACTAGTCTGACTTCCATAGTGGTGTCCTGCGCCGCCCTGCAAACTGGGACATGAAGCTTGGTATCGTGGATGATTGTTTTTCTTGTGCTCTGGCAGCAGGCACAGTTTCATCGCACCCAAGGCCACGGCCGCTGCATGAACCATCAGAATTACGGCCACTTCCCCGTCCCTTACTGCTCGCCTTCTTCATATTAAATGTTATATATGCTTGAAAGTATGTCACATGTACAGTAGCGTACAGTAGTGTAGGATTTGGACGTGTATGTGTAAAATTTTTTAAAAAGGTATTTAGGATGTTGAAATGTCACACAGGAGATATCCTGCAGATAATGTCAATGCTGTCACCAGCGGCTAATATAAAATTACAGTGAATGTCACAGGTATTTGGGATGAGGAAACATGATACAGGAGAGGTACCACCGGTAATGTCACTGTCCGCAGCGTCTGCAGAAAAAGTACATTGTATATCACAGATACAATTTTTATGCACGTTACACTGGAGATGTTGTACTGGTAATGTAACTGTCCGAAGCGGACACCGTCTATTGAAAAAGTACACTGTATGTCACAGATAATTTTTTTAACAGTACACTAGAGATGTGCCTCTGGTAATGTCAGTGTCAGAAGCGGACAACGTCTATTGAAAAATTACACTGTGTGTTACAGATGCATTTTTTCAGCGCACACGGTACAGTGGAGATGTGGCACTCATAATGTCACTGTAGAAGCGGACACCGTCTATGGAAAAAGTTCACTGGATGGCACAGATATTTTTTTAGGATCGCACACTTTACACAGGAGATGTGGCGCAGACAATTTAACTGTACACAGCAGCCTATTAGATGCTATTTAGCGCAGGATGCGCTAAAAAAATATATTGCTGCTGCCACACACAATAGTCCATAAAAGGACTTTTGGGTCTGTAAAGTTTTAGCAATTTAGCGCAGGTTACACTACAAATATATATTGCTGCTATCACACCCTGTAGTCCTTAGGCCCCTTTCACACGGGCAAGTTTTCCGCGCGGGTGCAATGCGTGATGTGAACGCATTGCACCCGCACTGAATCCTGACCCATTCATTTCAATGGGTCTGTGTACATGAGCGTTTTTTTTCACGCATCACTTGTGCGTTGCGTTAAAATCGCAGCATGTTCTATATTCTGCGTTTTTCACGCAATCCTAGCCCCATAGAAGTGAATGGAGTGCGGGTGCGTTGCGTTTTTCACTGATGGTTGCTAGGAGATGTTGTTTGTAAACCTTCAGTTATTTATCACGCGCGTGAAAAACGCATCAAAACGCATTGCACCCGCGCGGAAAAAACTGAACAACTGAACGCAATCGCAGGCAAAACTGAATGGCTTTGTCTGTGAAATCGCACAGTTTTCACTGAACGCATCCGCAACGCATCCGGACCTAATCCGGACACGCTCGTGAGAAAGAGGCCTTAAAAGGATTTTTGGGTCTCTGAAAAGTTTTTCTAATAAAAATAGTCCAATATCACTCCCTACATTGTCTGTCCCTTCCTATGCACAACTCTCCGTGACTAAGACTGAGCCGAACAGACGCCATCGGGTGCTATATAGCCCCGGATGACGCGTTCCGGCCAGCCAATCACTGTAATGGCAGTAACCAACAAGGCTACGGCATTACAGTGAGGGCATTACTTATCTCCAAAATCATACAATCTGATATTTTTTTTTTTTTAGATTCTATCTCTCACAATTGAAGTGTATCAACGATAAAAATTACAGACCTCTGCATTATTTGTAGTTGTGAAAACTTGCAAAATTGCCAGTGTATCAAATTCTTATTTCCCCCACTGTATGAAACTGGCTGACCTGTTGCATGTGCGCTTGGCAGCTAAGGGTACTATTACACTTGCGGCAAGACGGATCTGGCAGGCTATTCAGGCTGCCGGATCCGTCCTGCCGCAAGTGCCCGTGCACTGCCGTGCTGACGCTCCGTCCCCATTGACTATACGGCCAGACTATACGTGCACGGCAAGTCCGACTTTTTAGTCCGGCGATCTTTGCCGTGCACAGATGTGCTGCGGCCACTTGCGGCAGGACGGATCCGACAGGCTGAATAGCCTGCCAGATCCATCCTGCCGCAAGTGTAAAAGTACCTTAAAGACTTTTGTGTTGGTCCCATGTTCATATGCATTGCTGAGAAAAATGAAGTTTTAATAATTTAATATATGCAAATGAGCCTGTAGCAGCAACTGGAATGTTGCTTTTACACCTTGAGGCTCTGCTTTCTCTGCTACTTACGCACCCTCTCCCCTTTGACAGAGCCAGATGTGATGTCATTTTTACTGTGTGGCCCCGTAAATCAAGCCCTGTCAATCAAAGTAGAGAGGGTGTGGCAAATGCAGAGTAAGCGGAGCCTCTAGGTGTAATGAACCTGTTGCTCCTAGAGGATCATTTGCATACATTAAAACATCATTTTTCTCAGCATGCCAACTGGTGATGTGACCTGAGTAGTTTGCATGTCACAGTGCTCACCTGGATACCGTTGCTCGACAGGGTTAGGCTCCATAGTATTCAAAGAAAAGAGTTGTAGTTGGTGGAGAATAGGCCAAGTTCAGACGTGATAAAGTTCAACAGTTTTACTTGAATAAACTTGCATCCAGACAATATTTGATCTTTTCTTGGTTCCAGCAGGTTTTGGGGTAGACTGGCAGGCGAACTTGAATACTCTGCTTTTTATCTCTCTGCTATGCTAATCTTTGACTTCAGTCTGGCTACTGGACTTTCTGATGGTTCTGGTACCTTTGAGTGGGATGCCTTTTGCCGTTGACCCCCTCGTGATACTCCATCTATAAACTCCCACTGCTGGAGGGGCGCTCCCCTCATTGGGCCATGTCCCTTCTCCTTCCAACTCTTTTAGGAACTCCCTATAGCTTCCTGCAAACCCCTCCCTTGGTAGCAGGCAGGACTAGCCCACTTCTGCCCAAAAGGGGGAAAATGGAATGGATAAGTTCTAGTGTTTATCAAGCACCAAAGTGCTCTTGTGCTCGAGTAGAACACTTTGCGATGCTTGGGTGCTCTACAGAGCCCCCGAGCCCCCGAGCATTAAACCACGCACTCGGCTTAGGAGTCCCTGCTCTGACTCCATATATAGCTATGTCCATATATGGAATCAGTGCTTGGGGACACCCAGTGTATTTAAATCTAATTTATCCTTTATTTCTAAAAAGTTTCTGCTGGGATTTGAACTCACAACGTTGTATATTAGAGGCAGGGACCTTATCCACTCAGCTATAGAGCTGAATGCTAAACTGTGTGAGAAAAAAATATATTATTATATATTAAGAATATATAAAATATTATAATATATGTAAATATATTTTGGCTAAAGACATCAGTAGTAGTTTCCCACATGTATTCATATATATCAGAAGTATGATTTTTTTTCTCTCTCTCTTTCTATATATATATATATATATATATATATATATATATATACATATAGTAATTACACATTTATTTTGTGCCATACATTTTTTACAATTACTCAAAAATATAAAATATATAAATTTTATTTGCGATAAAAGTAAAAATTCTTAATTTGCAATAAAACACCGTTGAGATTCTGCCCAATGGGGTGTTTTACCATTGTTATGCTTTTTATCTATAGATGTTTGTGAGTATAATAAATCCTTATATTAGCAAGTTGGTCGATTGTGCTACACTATTGGTGCGCTCTTCTGGTCTGTTACAGAGCCATTCATGTAGAGAGGACTGTGGATTGTATGAAGAGCACCATTTTCCTGTGTCCAGCACACACACGAAAGAAACAAGGGCGGATTTGTCTCATGAAGGGTGGGGAAAGCAGCGCAGCCCTACACAACTGTTTTGATAAATTTAATTTAGCCTCTATTTCTGAAATGTTTCTGCCGGATTTGAACTCACAACCTTGTACATTAGAGGCAAGGACCTTATCCACTCAGCTATAAAGCTGAATGCTAAACTATGAGGTTTTTCTATATGGAAAAGAAAATGGCAGGCACACTCTTATCTGGGATCTAAAATTGATTGAATTTATTGGAAAAGTATAGAGATAAAAATGATAATTAATATGAGGATGGGTGATGGAATGTAGTGTAAGACTCTGAAGATTGAAGTGTTTGTTAAGGAACGTGAAAATAGCACTTAAAAGATACAAAATTAGGTTTGAAAAGTCCATAGGTTGTTTCAATAATCCGTGTGTGTTAACCAAATAATCAAAAACTCCAATACTGAAATAATGCAGGGTAGGCGTACCCAATATATTGGTATATATCACTGAGTATGTAAGTGGGACGCTATAGAGGGAAAAAATCTAAAAAATAGCTTTTATTAATTCCTATTAAAATGCTCATAAGGGGTAATTCCTATAACAAAATAGAATTGATAGATGTGCAAGTATGAAACAATGTTGCTCACTGTAGTAATCTGATCAATCCTGAGCAGATATTGCCAATGGGTTACTGCCGGTGAGTGTTGCATTTACTCACAAACATAACCACTGATGGCCAGCAACCTGAATCATTGCACATACTATAAAACTGATGGGAGATACACACACTTATACCATATGAGGGGCTGTGACTTGTAGTGCCACAAACCACAGGACTCCACTCATACGGCTACTCCCATAGTCAAATAGATTTGCCCACCATACATCTGATCATTACCACAGCAATAGTGCCTCCAAATAATGGCCAAAAATAGAATATAGGCAGAGAGACCCTCAGCCCACAATCGTGGTATGAGTATTATGGCTGGTGGTCTCTCCCCCGTGTGAAGCTCGTCACCAACTGGAATGAATGATGTGGGCAAATAAAAAACGCTATGGATTCCTGCCTAAATACATAATAACCTCATAATTGTTCCCCCATTCATCACTAAGCTCGACGCGTTTCACCCTAACTACAGGCTCGTCAGGAGCTCTTTTATTGGGGTTGAGGAATCAAACAGGACGCTCAAGCCTGCACACACGCAGGACCTGAAATCGGCATAGACTGGCCGCACGCGGCCGCCTGAACCCGGGGTTTAAATAAAGGAAAAACAAAGGTGCAATGGCACACTGCAGCTAGAGCTCCGTCCTGCCACTATGCTGGATGTTAGATGAGGCATTAGTTTATATTTTGGCCAAATTATGTAAGCCACCCACCACTTCACGGTTGCCTCTCGAGTGGTCCCCAACATTAATTCTTACCTTTTATGGGCCATATCAGCCACACAAAATCCAGGGAGTGCAGGTGCAGCATGCATGCCAGATACACTCTGCTTGTAACCCCGTCTGGTGCCATACAGCGTTCGTCAGATCAAGGGATGCAAATACCAACATGCATGCTGAGCCCACTAGTACTTCTCCTGGAACCAAATGGCTTCTGGTAAGTTCTATAAAGCAGACTCAGTTTTATACTGACTTTAAAAACCAGCCTACAGGGCGGATTCACTAGTCAGGTGTGCATGACTGCATGGAGGTCACCACGCCTCCCATATATGCTACAAAGGAAAAAAATGGAGATTGCAGTCAGCACAACCCAATACGCAGGTGCACGTTGCTATGGTGAAATACACATACAAACGTAAAAACAAAGGTGCAATGGCACACTGCAGCTAGAGCTCCGTCCTGCCACTATGCTGGATGTTAGATGAGGCATTAGTTTATATTTTGGCCAAATTATGTGTATTTCACCATAGCAACATGCACCTGCGTATTGGGTTGTGCTGACTGCAATCTCCATTTTTTTTTCCTTTAAATAAAGGAAACCCCTCCTACTCTAGCACGTCAGGACCCAGAGCCGGCCAGGGGGCGGGCAGTGGGCGGGGTCAAAACCCCGACTATGTCCCGCCTCCCATCGGCATCTGCACAGAGGTCTGGTGCTAGACATTGTAAAACAATGTATAACCAAGGGGACCAATCGGTGGATTCGTTACAAATAATAAATAAATACTGTAGTCACCTGTTGGGCATACGAGCAAGCAGTGTTCCACCCGCAGTGCAGTAAGCGCACTATACCTACTCCACATCGGGACAGGCAAGTACAGACATGGGTTGTTAATATACTATCGCAGGCTACATGCAACCTATCAAGGAGCGAAGACCGTGCATCCTATTAAGGGATCATCAGGATAGACAAGTACAGGAATGGATAGTGGAAATACTATAATAGACTGAATCAAAAAAGGTATAACAGTTCTCCTTTTGGATGGAAATATTTTGTGATCGGCTTAATATAGTTAAAACCCTTATTAGGGTGTCTTTTAATGTGTCCTTGGCTTGCACTGTATAGTAAAGACGTGTTAGATATATTTCAATAAAAAATGATGTAAGTAGGCAGTAAAAAATTGTATTTTTAGACATCCATTAATGAATAAGTGGTTCCTTTTCTAAAATCCATATAGCATACAGAAGGCCTTATTAATTTTGCTGTAACAAGCTGCGTGGAAAAAAAAAATATATAGTGGTGCTCTATGAGCCTGAGTGCGGCGTCCCGCACTGTCTCTGGATCAGAGATCACTTACACCCGGCTCTGAGGTTGTAGAGATGGGCTTCTGGTAAATGGTGGTTACAGTCCGGATGAAAGGAAGACGGCGTCCCTCGTGACGGCTGCTGCTTCGTGTGGTTTGCGTGCTTGTTATGGACGTCAGAGGGTCATGTGATCGCACTCTTGCCGTTCCTATTCAGCGGGATGTAATTTCTCAGGAGCGCTCTTAGTGAACTTTGATTTTAGGCAACTTGTTGTACTATAGTTGAGATAGGTGTTTGCAATCCTCCACAGGCTGTGCCTAAAATCCTTTACTATTCATTTGATATCTAGAATTAGCGAAGATGACGAATATGACGAATGTATTCGTCATATTCGTCAAAACGAAGATAACAAAATATTCTCCATCTTCATTTTAGCTCCATATTTGTCAACTTCGCTAATTTTAGCAATCAAATAGGAAAGTTGACTAGAGACAGCTAAGTTTTTGATTCGCTATGCGATAATATTACTTAGCTTTTTTTTTTAATAAATAGAATAATTATAATACTTGATAATTATTATAATTATTCTATTTATTTAAAAAAAAGCAAAGTAATATAATCGCATAGCGAATTAAACACAGCTGTCTCTATAGTCAACTTTCCTATTTGATGATTGCTAGAATTAGCGAAGTTGGCGAATATGGAGCTAAAACTAAGATGGAGAATATTTCGTTATCTTCGTTTTGAGGAATATATTCGTCATCTTTGCTACTTCTACCAAGCTAACCATAGTAAACCAGGTCTAAGTTGAAATCGCAATGCGATTACTTCAAGTTATATTAATTGCATTGTGATTTCAACTTAGAGCTGTGCTTCTAATGGGTTAGCATGCTAGAATTAATGAAGTTAACGAATATGGAATATAGCAGTGCTAAGTTGAAATCGAAAATGTGATTAATATAACTTGAAGTAATCGCACTGCGATTTCAACTTAGCACTGCTATATTCCATATTTGTTAACTTTGTTAATTCTAGCAAGCTGACCCATTAGAAACCCAGTTCTAAGTTGAAATTTGCAATGCGATTACTTCAAGTTATATTAATCGCATTGCGATTTCAACTTAATTCTCACATCAGACAGTACATTCTAGTATGGAGGCATTCCCATGGTGATGGGGACGTTCTATGAGCACGGAAGTCGGCAGAAGCGGCAACGGGCACTGACTGGAGCAGCCAGGAATCCTCAGGGAAAGAAAAAAATACAATAAAAAAAAAACAAAAAAAAAACGAATATTCGAAATAGCGAATTTATTGCACTATATTCGAAATATTCTTGAATTTGCGAAGTGCCGATATTCGCTAAAATAATTTGCTATTCGAAAATTCGTGCTCAACACTAATATGGATTTTAGAAAAGGAACTTAATTCACTTATTCATTAATGGATGTCTAAAAATACCATTTTTTACTGCCTACTTATATAATTTTTTATAATTTTTTATTGAAATATATCTAACACGTCTTTACTATACAGTGCAAGCCAAGGACACATTAAAAGACACAATAATAGGGGTTTTAACTGTATTAAGCCGATCACAAAACATTTCCATTCAAAGGGAGAACTGTTATACCTTTTTTGATTTTATTAAATTCAAGTGGATTATTTGGTTCATACACACGGATTATTGAAACAACCTATGGATTTTTAAAACCTGATTATCCATAATTATCTCTAATTTTGTATCTTTTAAGTGCTATTTTCACGTTCCTTAACAAACACTTTAATCTTCAAAGTCTATCACCCCATTATACTTTGTTCTTACACTACATTCCATCACCCATCCTCATATTAATTATCATTTTTATCTCTATACTTTTCCAATAAACTCAATCAATTTTAGATCCCAGATAAGAGTGATCACCAATACTGACATCCATGCAGCCAATCAGCAGCCAGCCAGCCCTCTGATGTCACAGCCCTATAAATACAGTGACCATCTTAGATTCTGCCATTCATCAGCGTGCTTAGTGTAGGGAGACGTCTCTGCAGGTGCTAGGGAAAGTTATAGGAAAGACTTGATTGTGGTGAGAAAAAAAAAAACGATTTACAAGTGCAGGGAAAGATTACTCAAAATGTAGGGAAAGGATAGGGAGGAATCATTCCACCAGCATTTGTGTTGAACAGTAGAGTTGAGTGAACACCTGGATGTACGGGTTCGAGAAGTTCGGCCGAACTTCCCGAAAATGGTCGGGTTCGGGATCCGAACTCGACCCGAACTTCATCCCGAAACCGAACCTCATTGAAATCAATGGGGACCTGAACTTTTGGTCACTAAAAAGGCTGTAAAATAGTCCAGGAAAGGGCTAGAGGGCTGCAAAAGGCAGAAAAATGTTGGTAAATCCCCTGCAAACAAATAGGGAAGATAGGAAAATTAATTAAAATAAAATAAAATAAATAAAAAATTATGCAATATCAATTGGAGAAAGGTCCCATTGCAGAGAATCAGGCTTCAAGTCACCCACCAATGGAAAAGGCCACTTTCATTTATTTAGGCCCCAGCACAAAGACAGAGGACAGAGGTCGCATAGCAGAGAATCAGGCGTCATGTCACCCACCAATGGAGAAGGCCACTTTTAGATAATTAGGCCTGTCATGTTACACATGCATGATTTGCCTTTTCATTATGTGTGTCCCTTCTGTCTTCCCCTAGCTTGCTCTCTCTCTCTTGTCTCCTCCCTTCTTCTTCATTCTGGCTTCAACCCTCATCTCAGCTACATGCACCTGTTAGCTGCTCACAGCATGATTTTTTGATCTATCCATCTGTTCATCGGTGTATGATCTGCACAGTTTGAAATAAACTTTTTCAGGATCTACAGGGTGTCCTTTGGATCGAGTCACTGTCAGCCAATTCACCTAAGACTGCAGTTATAGCCATCTCATCACGACTGTAAGTTCAGAGATCACATTGTAGTGCTTAGACTGGAGAGGCAGAACAGTCAAAAAATCAGTTAAGGGATCCTACAAAATCTGCCAAATATCTTTCATGGGATCCTTGCTAGCTATGCATGTATAGTGAGATGTATATGGACACTGGAATATAGCAGGATATATGTACAAGCCTGTATACTTCAGCCAGCAAGTAAATCTCAGCATAAGATTCATCAGTTTTCTGCACAGATTATTGAGGAAACTGTTCATGCAACTGTTATATAATCAGCTCCTAGACTGACTGTATTGTCTCATGCATTCTGCCTACAAGTCAATCTAAACTCTGTATGTAATCCACACTAACTTGCAGCAGCCATTGCTAAACTTCCCTCTGACTCCCCCTCCCACTGGTTGCCTAGGAAACCCTCTCCCAGAGCCAGAAGATTGATACATTTCTATGCAAACACATACCTTGATTTAACCCTCTGCTTGTTGTCACAATGCACCAGCAAGGCAATGTACAATCTGAGGAACCTAATGCACAGCAAGGACCTGAACCTCCTACAGATCAGGAGTCAGATCCTCAAAGCCACATAAAACAAAAACGTTCAGTGAAACCAACCTGGAAAGTCCAACAGAACTATGAGGCTGACAGGGAAGAACTGCTGCAGAACCTCAGCCACTCATGGTCTAACACTATTGAATGCATGTCAGCTCTGTCTCAACCAACTCATAAGGTATTGCACCTAGAGGGCGCTGTTAAGCAATTGAATGCTGCAAACAAGGACAAAAACAAGGACAAAAACAGATGTAAAAATCGCACATGAATCCAGATCCCATCTGTCCACAACTTCTAAGCGCTCCACACGATCTTCCAAATCCTTAAGATCAACATCTTCTACTCTCAGCCAACAACTCATCAAAGCCCGCGCTGATGCAGAAGCTTCTAAAATCCAGGCAGCTTTCGCCCAAGAGAAAGCTAAGATGGAAGCTGAAGCTGCAAAGATGTAAGCTGAAGCTGCAAGGATGGAAGCTGAGGCTGCACAGAAAAAAGCAGAAATGGAAGCTGAGGCTGCACGGAAGAGAGCAGAAATGGAAGTTTTTGAAAAACAATGTGAGCACGCCAAAGACATGGCAAGACTAAGAGTCTTAGAGCAGGCTGTAAGTGACAATGAAAGAGGTGTCAGTAGCAATCGCTCTGTTACATCTTATGCATCAGTGTCATCACAGACCTCATCAAAACTCCATCAATCTGTCATAGCAGCCAAAGAACTCAACCAAGGTGTTTTTTCTACATCTACTACACCTTCTCAAGTGACAGAAACTGGTACCAATAGAAATGTCCCATCACACTATCGCACTAACCTGCCATCCTCTAACCAATCCATTATACGGCTACAAACCAACACACCTTTGGACCGTACACTGGCTCCAGTGTTAAACGCCTTAGCACAATCTTATGTTCCCAAGTCACTCAACGTCAATGTACCAGCCCCTGCAACAAACTCAGTCCCGCCTGCAATTGTATATCCAAAGTCTGAAAACACAGATATGTCGCAGTTTGCCAAGTACATCCTTCGCAGAGAACTCACTAGGACGGGCCTCACCGTGTTTGATGACAAACCTGAAAATTACCGAGGATGGAAATTCACCTTTAAGGCCACAATCAGCGAACTAGATATCACTGCTGCAGAAGAATTGGATCTACTCATCAGATGGCTAGGTCCTCAGTCAGCTGAACGTATTAAGAGACTTAAAACAGTTTACACTTCCAATCCTGCTACAGGTCTCGAAGCTGCTTGGGACAGACTTGAACGTAGCTTTGGCAGCTCTGAGGCCATCGAAGATGCCTTACTCAAAAGGTTGCAAGGCTTCCCAAGGATTACAGCTAAAGACAATCTAAAGCTTCAAGAACTTAGTGATCTTCTACTAGAGCTTCAACTAGCTAAAGCTGACACCCGCCTACCCGGGCTTAGTTACCTTGACACCCCTCGTGGCATCAACCCTATTGTTCTTAAGCTACCATATAGCATCCAAGAAAAATGGGTTAGTCAAGGATCTACTTACAAGAAAAGGTACGGAGTTGCCTTTCCTCCCTTTTCCTACTTCTGTACCTTCATAAAGGAAATCGCAGACTCTAAGAATGACCCAAGTTTCTTCTACGGTGACTGTATCCCTCTTAGTCCACCTTCTTCAGGACTTGCAAACATGCGCATAATGCACAGAGACCGCAGGGGTCCAGTGTCAGTGAAAAGGACTGATGTTCAACCTGCTCCTGCTACGGTTCTTCCGAAGACTGGACAAAACAAGAAACTTGAGGATCCAAATCGCCAATGTCCCATACATAACAAGCCACACCCACTCAAGAAGTGCATCGGTTTTAGAAAGAAACCTCTACAGGAACGCAAGGAACTCTTAAAAGAATTTGGAGTTTGTTTCAGATGCTGTGCTTCCACAGAACACATGGCAAAAGACTGTAAGGCCATCATTAAATGCATAGAATGCGGTAGTGACAACCACGTTCAAGCCCTTCATCTGTACCAACACAGCACAACTCCATTCACTGACTTTCCCCCCAGGGCAAAGCTTGGCGGGGAGCACGCTGAACAAACAGCAACCTCCACCCCAGTGTTCTCAACATGCACTGAAGTCTGTGGGGAAGGACTTTGTGGGAAATCCTGCGCTAAGATATGCTTGGTTCGTGTATACAAAAAGGGCAAACCTGAAAGGGCTGTAAGACTGTATACCATTCTTGACGACCAGAGTAACCGATCTCTCGCAAGTACAACGTTCTTTGATCTCTCTTAGGCATAGCAGGAGGTGCTCTACCTTATACCCTGGGTACTTGTGCAGGCATTACAGAAGTCTGGGGTAGAAGAGCCAGTGACCTTGTAATTACTCCTCTCAATGGCAACTTGGAAATACCCTTGCCTACGATCATTGAGTGTAATCAGATCCCAACTAACAAGGATGAGATCCCCACTCCTGAAGCTGCCTTGCACCATACTCATTTGAAGGACATAGCTGATAAAATACCAACCTTTGAGGAAAATGCTGATATCCTGTTGCTACTCGGGAGAGACATCCTAAGGGTGCACAAGGTGCGCCATCAAATCAACGGCCCACATGATGCACCTTACGCCCAGCGTCTGGATCTAGGCTGGGTCATTATTGGCAACGTCTGTCTTAGCAATGCCAGGAAACCTCTCTCGGTTTCTTCCTTCAAAACACATGTCCTGCCCAATGGACGCACTACTTGCTTTCCAAGACTTGCTTGAACTCTGTGCAGCTATGTTAGCTGTTGAAATTGCTGAGCTTATAAAGCACGAAATAGACCTTGACATTGATTCCTTCGACTTTTACACAGATAGCAAAATCGTGCTAGGATACATACATAATCAAACAAGACAGTTCCATGTGTATGTCGGCAATCGAGTGGAACGCATCAGAAAATTCTCCACGCCAGAGCAATGGCACTATGTACCCACAGACCTTAACCCTGCCGACTTAGGCAGTCGTGCAGTGCCTGCTGCTGCGTTTCTGGATACATCATGGATATCTCCACCAGTACTCTTGAATGAAGCATTCTTCTCAAGGCCTGTAGAGTCTACCTTTGAACTTATCCATCCGGAGTCTGATAAGGAAATCAAGACCATTGCAGTCACACTTAACACCTCTGTGGAAGCAAAGGTAAAACTGGAATCTCACAGATTTGAGCGGTTTTCTAAGTGGTCTTCAGCTGTACGAGCGACTGCACGTCTTATTCACATTGTTCATCACTTCGCAAACAAAGATGGTGCAAATCAAGAGTGTCGTAAGTGGCACATCTGTAAAGGACCCCCCACTATTGAAGAGGTTTCTCAAGCAGAAAAGGTCATCATCCAATGTGTCCAAAATGAAGTATATTCGCAAGAGATCCATAACTTGTCAAAGGGACTCAACCTATCCAAGGATAGCCCTCTATATCAGTTGAATCCGATAATAGATCAAAATAAACTACTTCGCGTTGGCGGTCGCATTGCAAGGTCTACTGCGATTAGTGAAGAGCAAAATCCTCTCATCATTCCAGGCCGTCACCACATTACTGCTCTCATAGTCAGACATTACCACGAGCAAGCTCAACACCAAGGCCGGCACTTCACAGAAGGCGCATGGGGTCTGCTGGTTTCTGGATAATCGGGATGAAAAGATGTATATCCTCCATACTCCATAAATGCGTCAAGTGCCAAAGACTAAGAGGAAAGCATCTAAATCAACAAATGGCAGAGCTACCAACAGACAGATTGAGTACTGAACCACCCTTTACCAATGTCGGTATTGACGTTTTCGGCCCCTGGACTACAGTTACACGTAAGACCCGTGGCGGAGTCGTTAATAATAAACGTTGGGCCGTGCTGTTCACTTGTTTGAGCATTCGTGCAGTGCACATTGAAGTTATAGAATCTATGGACTCTTCTTGCTTCATTAATGCCTTCAGAAGATTTGTTTCCATACGTGGACCTGTTAAGTTAATTAGATCTGACTGCGGAACAAACTTTACTGGAGCAGAGAAAATAGAGAACTTCTTAAATACCAACAAGTGTAAGTGGGAATTCAACCCGCCTCACTCTTCTCACATGGGAGGTTCTTGGGAACGCATGATCGGGATTTCGCGAAAAATCCTGGACTCTATGCTGCTAGATCACAAATCTCAGCTTACACATGAAGTCCTGGTCACCTTCCTTGCCGAGGTGTCCGCCATCATCAATGCTAGACCTCTGGTTCCTGTTTCCACCGACTCAGAGTCCCCAGTATTGCTCACTCCAGCCACCCTTCTAACTCAAAAGATTGGGATAGCTAGTATTCCTCCTCAAGACTTTGATTGTACCAATGTTTACAAACATCAATGGAAACGGGTTCAACATCTTGCTAATGCATTTTGGAGTCGCTGGAAGATGGAGTACCTTTGCAACCTTCAAAGTCGCAGAAAATGGCAAGTAAGCAAACCCAACCTGCAAGTTGGAGACATCGTTCTCCTCAAAGATAAGGTTGCTCATCGTAACAATTGGCCTATGGGTCTTATCACAAAGACTATTCCAAGTCACGATGGCAAGGTACGGAAAGCAGAAGTCAAAGTAATAAAAGAAGGTTCTGCTAGACACTACTTCAGACCCATAAACAAACTAGTACTGCTTCTGCCTAAACAGGAAGATGAACTCCGTACTCCTGCCTGATACAAAGGGAGGTAAGAAGGACTGGTGCTGTTGCTGCCTTCCCCTCTGAAGACTGACCTTCAAGGCAACTTGGTAAAGGGAGGTAAGAAGGACTTGTGCTGTTGCTGCCTTCCCCTCTGAAGATGACGCACGGAACTATATCCTTCCTAATGTTGTCTCTAATGTTTTTTCTTGTCCATGCTCTTTTTTGTTGTTGCAGGTGTTCCAGTAGAAAACATCTATTATTCCATGGACTTGATCAAAGTAAATTTTTATGTATGTTATTTGAAATCATAGATTTCGACGGGGAGTGTCATGTTACACATGCATGATTTGCCTTTTCATTATGTGTGTCCCTTCTGTCTTCCCCTAGCTTTGCTCTCTCTCTCTCTTTTCTCCTCCCTTCTTCTTCATTCTGGCTTCAACCCTCATCTCAGCTACATGCTCCTGTTAGCTGCTCAAAGCATGATTTTTTGATCTATCCATCTGTTCATCGGTGTATGATCTGCACAGTTTGAAATAAACTTCTTCAGGATCTACAGGGTGTCCTTTGAATCGACTCACTGTCAGCCAATTCACCTAAGACTGCAGTTATAGCCATCTCATCACGACTGTAAGTTCAGAGATCACATTGTAGTGCTTAGACTGGAGAGGCAGAACAAGGCCCCTGGCACCCAGATGGAGGAGAGAGGCAGCATAGCAGAGAATCAGGCTTCATGTCACCCAGCAATAGAGAAGGCCACTTCCAGATATTTTGCCCACGGCACCCAGACAGAGGACAGAGGTCGCATAGCAGAGAATCAGGCTTCATGTCACCCACCACTGGAACAGGCCACTTTCAGATAATTTGGCCCCTGTCACCTAGACGGAGGAGAGGTTCATTCAACTTTGGGGTGCCCCGCAAAATAATGGTAAAATTAAAAAAAGAGGATTCAATAAAGAAATGCCCTGGAGTACAAGAATATATGTTTAAGGGGAGGAAGTTATAAATGTCTATTCTGCTCAGGGGATGGACAGGTCCTGTGGGATCCAAGCCTGGTTCATATTTATGAATGTCAGCTTGTTCACGTTGGCTGTGGACAGGCGGCTGCATTTGTCAGTAATGACGCCACATGCCATGCTGAATACACGTTCAGACAAAACGCTGGCTGTGGAGAAGGCCAGCACCTCCAAAGCATAAAAGGCTAGCTCTGGCCATGTCGACAATTTGGAGACCCAGAAGTTACTGTTCCACCATGTTATTGAAATGCTGCCTCCTGCTAACATGTTCCATATCAGGTGGTGGTGCAGTTAGCTGTGGCGTGGTGACAAAACTTTTCCACATCTCTGCCATGCTAACCCTGCCCTCAGAGTAGCTGGCCGTGACACAGCTGCGTTAGCGACCTCTTGGTCCTCCTCTGCCTTCGCCTTGGGCTTCCACTTGTTCCCCTGTGACATTTGTGAATGCTCTCAGTAGGGCGTCTACCAGCATGCGCTTGTACTCGCTCATCTTCCTATCACGCTCCAGTACAGGAAGTAAGGTGGGCACATTGTCTTTGTACCGGGGATCCAGCAGGGTGGCAACCCAGTAGTCTGCACACGTTAAAAAGTGGGCAACTCTGCTGTCATTGCGCAGGCACTGCAGCATGTAGTCGCTCATGTGTGCCAGGCTGCCCAGAGGTAAGGACAAGCTGTCCTATGTGGGAGGCGTATCGTCATTGTCCTCCGTTTCCCCCCAACCACACACCAGTAATGGGCCCGAGCTGCGTTGGGTGCCACCCTGCTGTGAACATGCTTCATCCTCATCCTCCTTCACCTCCTCCTCATGCTCGTCCTTCTCATCCTCCAGTAGTGGGCCCTGGCTGGCAAAATTTGTACCTGGCCTCTGATGTTGCAAAAAAACTCCCTCTGAGCCACTTCGAAGAGACTGGCTTTAAAGTGCTAAAAATGACCCCTCTTCCTCCTGGGCAACATCCTCTTCCATCATCGCCCTAAGTGTTTTCTCAAGGAGACATAGAAGTGGTATTGTAACTCTGATAACGGCGTCATCGCCACTGGCCATGTTGGTGGAGTACTCGAAACAGCGCAACAGGGGACACAGGTCTCGCATGGAGGCCCAGTCATTGGTGGTGAAGTGGTGCTGTTCCGCAGTGCGATTCACCCGTGCGTGCTGCAGCTGAAACTCCACTATGGCCTGCTGCTGCTCGCACAGTCTCTCCAGCATGTTGAAGGTGGAGTTCCACCTGGTGGGCACGTCGCATATGAGGCGGAGAGCGGTAAGGCCGAAGTTACACTGTAGCGCAGACAGACGAGCAGCGGCAGGATGTGAACGCCGGAAGCGCACACAGACGGCCTGTACTTTATGCAGCAGCTGTGACATTTCGGGGTAGTTGTGAATGAACTTCTGCACCACCAAATTCAGCACATGCACAAGGGATGTGCGTCAAACTGGCTAGTCCCAGAGCTGCGACGAGATTTTGCCCATTACCGTACACCACCAGGCCGGGCTTGAGGCTCACCAGTAGCAACCATTCATTGGTCCGTTGTTGTATACCCCGCCACAACTCCTGCGTGGTGTGGGGCCTGTCCCCCAAACATATGAGTTTCAGAATTGAATGTTGACGTTTACCCCGGGTTGTGCTGAAGTTGGTGGTGAAGGTGTGTGGCTGGATGAGCAGGTGGAAGAAGAGGAGGAGGAAGCCGAGTAGAAGGAGGAGGCTACAGGAGGCAAAGAATGATGCCCTGCGATCCTTGGCGGCGGAAGGACGTGCGCCAAGGAACTCTCCGCCTGGGGCCCAGCCGCCACTAGATTTACCCAGTGCGCAGTTAGGGAGATATAGCATCCCTGGCCATGCTTACTGGTCCACGTATCTGTGGTTAGGTGGACCTTGCACACATGGCGTTGCGCAGTGCACACTTGATTTTATCGGATACTTGTTAGTTCAGGGAAGGCACGGCTCTCTTTTGCGAAGTAGTGGCAGCTGGGAACAACGTACTGTGGGACAGCCACCGCCATTAGATGTTTGAAGCTCTCCATGTCCGCCAGCCTGAATTACAGCATTTCAAAGGCCAGTAGTTTAGAAATGCTGGCATTCAGGCCCAGGACTCGAGGGTGGCTAGGTGGGAATTTACGCTTTCTCTCCAAGGTTTGTGAGATGGGTAGCTGAACGCTGCCGTGTGACATGTAGAGATGGCCCGAACTATTCGCCGGCGAACAGTTCCTGGCGAACATAGCTTGTTCGCGTTCGCCTCTGCGGGCGAACATATGCGATGCTCGGTCCGCCCCCTATATATCATCATTGAGCAAACTTTGACCCTGTACCTCACAGTCAGCAGACACATTCCAGCCAATCAGCAGCATACCCTCCCTCCCAGACCCTCCAACCTCCTGCACAGCATCCATTTTAGATTCATTCTGAAGCTGCAGTCTTAGTAAGAGGAGGGACAGTGTAGTTGCTGCTGATTTAATAGGGAAATTGATAGCTAGGCTAGTGTATTCAGTGTCCACTCCAGTCCTGAAAGACTCATCTGATCTCTGCTGTAAGGACAGCGTCCTGACAACACCCCCAAAAGCCCTTTTTAGGGCTGCAACATTAGTCTGCTTTTTTTTCATATATATATTGCAGTTGCCTGGCCTGCCCGTGTGTGAGGAGCTGCAGGCCCACAGACTACATAGTGCCCACTGCCAGTGCCCACCACACACATCGTGTGGCACAGGACTTTGCATCAAACAAAGGCATTTAATTTTTACCCTTTAATCTAAGGTTAGTTGCCTGCCAGTGTGTGTCAGGCCGACTTCCACTGACTGTAGTGTGCCCACTGCCAGTGCCCACCACCACTCATACCGAGTGGCACAGGCATTTAATTTTTACACTTTAGTCTAATTTCAGTTGCTTGCCTGCTGCCAGTGTGTGTCAGGCCGACTTCCACAGACTGTAGTGTGCCCACTGCCAGTGCCCACCACCACTCATACCGTGTGGCACAGGCATTTAATTTTTACACTTTAGTCTAATTTCAGTTGCTTGCCTGCTGCCAGTGTGTGTCAGGCAGACTTCCACAGACTGTGGTGTGCCCACTGCCAGTGCCCACCACCACTCATACCGGGTGGCACAGGCATTTATTTTTTACCCTTTAATCTAAGGTTAGTGGCCTGCCAGTGTGTGTCAGGCCGACTTCCACAGACTGTAGTGTGCCCACTGCCAGTGCCCACCACCACTCATACCGTGTGGCACTGGCATTTAATTTTTACACTTTAGTCTAATTTCAGTTGCTTGCCTGCTGCCAGTGTGTCAGGCAGACTTCCACAGACTGTAGTGTGCCCACTGCCAGTGCCCACCAAAGTAAATTGCACGGCGCAGACGCAGTCACCGTGGTTTAAAACAGAGTGGAGGGAGCCAGCGTTTTTTTAACCATCTCCCCGTTCGAAAAATCTATTCAATAAATGGCCCCCAGATTGGGGACGTTAGAGGGATTAAACTGATGAGAATAGTATTACAGAAAATACCACTCATATCGGGTGTGACAGTAAATTGCACGGCGCAGACGCAGTCACCGTGGATTAAAACAGAGGGGAGGGAGCCAGCATTTTTTTAACCATCTCCCCGTTCGAAAAATCTATTCAATTCACTTTTCGGGGATCCATGGTGTTGTACGTGGCTGGGTGGAGGAAGAAACCTTCAATGACATCACCGGGACATGGCTAGCTTGGTATCCAACCTTGTGCAAATGGGGAGTTTGCCGTTGTGCAAATGGACTGTTTGCGGTGCATTAAAAGGGGAGTTTGGTCTGTCAATGTCTGTGAAACGGGCGTGACCCTTACACTACCTGATCGATACAACATCATACCTGATCGTATACACACAATGGATGTTTTAAAGCATGTTATTCCAAACAATTTAGGAATGTTAGTTGATTTATGCCCTTTATGGATTAAAACCCGACTCTGCGTCCACTACGTAATTTGCCATGGGAGTTTTGCCATAGATCCCCCTCCGGCATGCCACAGTCCAGGTGTTAGACCCCTTGAAACAACTTTCCCATCACTATTGTGGCCAGAAAGAGTCCCTGTGGGTTTTAAAATTCGCCTGCCTATTGAAGTCTACGGCGATTCGCCCGGTTCGCCCGTTCGCGAACATTTGCGGAAGTTCGTGTTCGCTGTTCGCGAACGAAAAATTTTATGTTCGCGACATCACTAGTGACATGGTGGAGATGATTGGTGACGGAGGTGGTGGTTTTGGTGGCACATTCTCTGTTTGCTGGGCGGCAGGTGCCAACGTTCCTCCCGAGGCGGAGGAAAAGGCTGAGGCAGCAGCAGAAGAGGGAACAGGAGGAGCATGAGTGAGTTTCTTGCTTTTAAGGTGTTTACTCCACTGCAGTTCATTCTTTGCATGTAGATGACTGGTCATGCAGGCTGTGCTAAGGTTCAGAACGTTAATGCCTCGCTTCAGGCTCTGATGGCACAGCGTGAAAATCACTCGGGTCTTGTCGTCAGCACATTGTTTGAAGAAGTGCCATGCCAGGGAACTCCTTGAAGCTGTCTTTGGGGTGCTCGGTCCCTGGTGTTGGCGGCCAGTAGCAGGCGAACTCTCTTGGCGGCAGCTGTTCTGCTTTTGCCCCCTGCTCCCTCTTTTGCTACGCTGTTGGCTCGTTCTCACCACTGCCTCTTCCTCTGAACTATGAAAGTCAGTGGCACGACCTTCATTCCATGTGGGGTCTAGGAACTCATCGTCCCCTGCATTGCCTTCCACACAGTCTTCCTCCCTGACCTCCTGTTCGGTCTGCACACTGCAGAAAGACGCAGCAGTTGGCACCTGTGTTTCGTCATCATCAGAGACATGCGGACTCTGATGAGGTGGTATTCCCATGTCCTCATCATCAGGAAACATAAGTGGTTGTGCGTCAGTGCATTCTATGTCTTCCACCGCTGGGGAAGGGCTAGGTGGATTCCCTTGGGAAACCCTGCCAGCAGAGTCTTCAAACAGCATAAGAGACTAGTGCATAACTTGAGGCTCAGACAGTTTCCCTGATATGCATGGGAGTGATGTGACAGATTGATGGGCTTGGTTTTCAGGCGCCACCTGTGCGCTTTCTGCAGAAGACTGGGTGGGAGATAATGTTGTGAACGTGCTGGATCCACTGTTGGACACCCAATTGACTAGCGCCTATACTTGCTCAGGCCTTACCATCCTTAGAACGGCATTGGACCCCAACAAATATCTCTTTAATTTCTGGCGGGTACTGGGACCTGAGGTAGTTGGTTCACTAGTTTGTGTGTCTGTGGCAGAACGGCCACGTCCTCTCTCAGTACCAGAGTGTCCACTAACAACACCACGAACATGTTCGCGTCCGCGTCCCTTATTAGATGTTATCCTCATTGTTACCGTTCACCACAATAAGAGAAAAATTACTTGGTCCAATGTATTGAGTTCAAATTCAGGCCTTTTTTTTACAGGTACCTAACACTATCTGGCTATCTATTTATGTACCTTATTAAACTAATCCAGGCACAGCAGTAACCACAGATTTAGGGGAATATCAATTGTAGGCCTAGTATTTAGGCCCTGGATGAAAGGTATCCTTTTACGGGCAGAATTACACTTGGAGATGCACAATAGTGTGTGCAAATGTAGAGGATTATGCTTTCAGCACTTGTATTTTAAAACGTAGTGTAATATATCCGTTTATGGAAAGAAATACTCTTGGAGATGCACGGTAGCATGTGCAAATATAGAGAATTTATTTATCAGCCCTTGTATTTAGACGCTAACACGCTGAGCGTAATATACCCTTTTGCGGACAGATATACACTTGGCCAGCAACAGCTGAAACCACTGATTTACGGTATTGCTATTTTGGCAATTGAATTTCACCACAGAAAAAAATCTATCATTTCCCAGACACTATTAAACTTGGCCAGCCACTGCTGGGACAACATATTTAGGGGATGGCTATTTTGACAACTGAATTTCACCCCAGAACAAAATATATCCTTTGCTGGACACTATTAAACTTGGCCAGCCACTGCTGGGACACCATATTTAGGGGATTGCTATTATGGCAATTGAATTTCACCCCAGAAAAACATATATCCTTTGCCGGACACTATGAAACTTGGCCAGCCACAGCTGATACCACTGATTTACGGTATTGCTATTTTGGCAATTGAATTTAACCCCAGAAAAATATCTGTCCTTTGCTGGACAGTATTAAACTTAGCCAGCCACTGCTGGAACACCAGATTTGGGGGATTGCTATTTTGGCAATTGAATTTAACCCCAGAACAAAATATATCCTTTGCTGGACACTATTAAACTTGGCCAGCCACAGCTGAAACCACTGATTTACCGTATTGCTATTTTGGCAATTGAATTTCACCCCAGAACAAAATATATCCTTTGCCGGACACTATTAAACTTGGCCAGCCACTTCTGGGAACAACACTACATCAACTTTTTCACCCAATACAGCACGTCGAACAAATATGTCTAGACTACTCTTAAAAAATACTGGTATGTACTATTACAAGATCCGCATTTGTCAAAATACCTACCAAAGACACCAAGAATCCCGTATAGACGCGCTCCAACAATTAAGAGCATTCTCGCGCCAAGCAAATTGAGACAACATAATATAAATAAAAATAAGAAAAACCAAAATCCAACACAAATAGTACCACTTAAAACAGGGGTTTTCAAGTGCTCGACAAATAGGTGCCTATGCTTCCGAGTGATCACACACAAACAAACTATGTTTAAGTCCAAATATAATGGCACAACATTCCCGATAAAAACCCGCCTGACATGTCAAAGCGACTATGTCATTTATCTTATTAAATGTCAGTGCGGCCTACAATATGTGGGCCGAACAACACAGCCACTGCACTGTCGGATCAACCAATACCGCTATAACATCCAAAGATTATATGCTAAACATAGCCTGTCTAGACACTGCGGTACAACAAAAGAAAAAGAAAAACATTGCTTCAAAGTTACACCCATAGAACAAATCCCAGATAATCCGTACAACAGATTTGATAATCTACAGAAAAGGGAGGTGTTTTGGATTTACCAGCTGGACACATTAACCCCTCATGGACTTAATGAAATGAACGAGACTATATTATAATGTACTTCCCGTATGGTATTCCTCTCTTTGCTCTGTGAAATATACAGAAAACCAACACCATATGGGCATCTAATATCTGTTACATTGTGCCATAGGACATCTGATGCATATTTTATGGAAACTAAGTGTTAACCACTGTTTTTATGACCTATTTCTACTTCTACCGTTTATTTTAAAAACTAAAATTTATTTTTATTTTTATTTTTAACTGTTTTTATCCTTAATCTTTTATATATGTATTAATCCTAATAATTGTTCCATATATATTTTAATGTGTCAAATGCACGTATTATGAATAATGTTCTTCTATGACACTATATGATTTGTCACTGTCCCCTTGAACACATTTAAATCTCAAACCCCCTGAACACATAACCCCGTAATTGTATCCCCGACTTTCTATATCCCTAGACCTACCCCATACATTCTCTATAATATATTTAGACGGGGGAGGGAACAAGCAGGAGTATGACCATAAGGATTATCCACCTGGATATCCTAATTATATGGTCACATATATGTAGCTACCCAAAATATTTTCTTTTCCCTTTTTGATCCGATACCTAATACTATTACTGCAGGCATGACCCTATGCGCTTAATAATACTATTACTGCAGGCATGACCCTATGCGCTAACTATAATAGAACGAGGACATTGGACGAGTATATCGCTCCGTTACAAGAGCTTGACCGCCCCCCGATATACCATGGTATAATGGCATAATATGATTACGACATCACTCCTACACGCGCGACTGTCTCCTGTCCCCGGACATGCCGCAACTACGAGATAGCTATATTACTCTACAATAGGAGCGCGACTGCCCCCTGACATGCCCTAACAGCAAGACACCGATATCGCTCCTCAACAGGAACGCGATTGTCCCTGGCCCCCGGGACAGTCTCTTTTCTCTTTCAACCTGACAGCTAAACCGCACTTGCCAAAATCACATTGTGCCCGGCAAAAATACCCGCCCACCTCTTACTCCCCTTACCAGAGCAAGACCAATCACGCTCCTATGTGGGCGGAAATATAACCCTCACCCTTCCTAACGGCTACACATCACTGAACAGTGAATAGCAAGCCACACATCCATTTAACAGATATAAATACCAACGGCAACCTTCATAATATACCTGGGAACCTTCCTCTGGACACACCCCCAGTAATCCCGCCCCCTCCCTCCTCCCCCCGTCCTTTTGTTTTTTTTGGCACCAATACTCATAGCACATGGCTATATAAATGTTTGTAATGTGCTCCTTTATGTAATATTGTCCTGAAGAATGGGGTACTTTACCCCTGAAACGCGTAGACCAATAAATACCATACCAGCAGATACCTTCTGTCCTGTGGTCCTTGGCAGCGCCGTTGGAATAGGTTCCGATTTTTCTTTTTTAATTGATGATCTATATTTAGGGGATTGCTATTTTGGCAATTCAATTTCACCCCAGAAGAAATATATCTTTTGCCGGACACTATTAAACTTGGCCAGCCACTGCTAGGACAACATATTTAGGGGATGGCTATTTTGACAATTGAATTTCACCCCAGAAGAAAATATATCCTTTGGCGGACACTATTAAACTTGGCCAGCCACAGCTGAAACCACTGATTTATGGTATTGCTATTGTGGTAATTGAATTTCACACCACAACAAAATATATCTTTTGCCGGACAGTATTGAACTTTGCCAGCCAATGCTGGGACACCAGATTTAGGGGATTGCTATTTTGGCAATTGAATTTCACCCCAGAACAAAATATATAGTTTGCTGGACACCATTAAACTTGGCCAGACTCCGCTGAAACCACTGATTTACGGAATTGTTATTTTGGCAATTGAACTTAACCCCAGAACAAAATATATCCTTTGCTGGACACTATTAAACTTGGCCAGCCTCAGCTGAAACCACTGATTTACGGTATTGCTATTTTGGCAATTGAATTTCACCACAGAAGAAATATATCCTTTGCCGCACACTATTAAAATTGGCCAGCCACTGCTGGGACAACATATTTAGGGGATTGCTATTTTGACAACTGAATTTCACCCTAGAAAAAAATATATCCTTTGCCGTACACTGTTAAACTTGGCCAGCCACAGCTGAAACCACTGAATTATGGTATTGCTATTTTGGCAATTGAATTTCACCCCAGAACAAAATATATCCTTTGCCGGACAGTATTTAACTTGGCCAGCCACTTCTGGGACACCATATTTAGGGGATTGCTATTATGGCAATTGAATTTCAACCCAGAAAAACTGATTTCCTTTGCCGGACACTATGAAACTTGGCCAGCCACAGCTGAAACCACTGATTTACGGTATTGCTATTTTGGCAATTGAATTTAACCCCAAAAAAATATCTGTCCTTTGCTGGACAGTATTAAACTTAGCCAGCCACTGCTGGAACACCAGACACCGCATGTAACAATGTATCAGCCTCTTTAGAGACAAACTGTACGTATGTCTCCAATGGGTGGTATGATCTTGGGGGCATGAATGTACACTTCAATCTCAGACCCAAGTCAGTGAGACTCAGACACCCTTCAGCAGTGATACTCTTCCCTTTTGACATCAAATCTGTGGCTCCAGATTCAGAGAAGTGAGCTTTTAATCTAATTTTGCGAAAGAATTATTGCAAGTCAATGTCTAACTGGAAGGTATCAAAGGCTGAGGTCGGACTAAATGTCAGACCTTTTTGCAATGCCCTATATTCTATATTATCCCCGTTGTCTATTGTATTGGAAAAGGCACTCACTCCGCTGATCAGAAATACACAGCCGTTCCCTCTTGATACTTAGGACTTTCTAAGAACAATTGCTGAACTTGGGTCCATTCCTTCGGAAAGTTGTTTAGTGTCTATTGATGTTGTAAGTTTATATACATCGATTGACCATGAACTAGGGGTTAAAGCGGTAACTAATTTACTGCAAACCAGTCATTACTCTGATGATCAACAAACATTTTTTGTACAGTTGATATGCTTGGTATAGTTCGAAAATTATTTCATGTTTGAGGATACTTACTATTTGCAGTGCCATGGTACCGCGATGGGGTTCGAACGTGTTCATCACAGTTGATGAATTCAAAGTAAGTTTTTTGGATACTTTGGTTATTAAAAACTAATTTGGCCACCTCTCCACCGATTTGTACAGGAAGGACACTGATAAAAAAAGTATCCTTCATTACAACAGTGCCCATCCCCCCTCATTGAAAAAGGCAATACCTAAGTCTCAGTTCCAACGCATTAAGCAGATAGTTAGTGATTCTGCCAAGCAAACCAATAGTATAGATAAAATGACTGCCAGATTCATTGAGAGGGGATATCCCAAACCGATCCTAGAGAGAGTGAAACTGAACCTACAGACCGCTCAATCAGCAAAAGTGAGACAAAATAGGATTCCATTTGTGAGGAAGTTCCATGCATTTAACACTGGTTTTGACAGAACTGTGAAGAAGCACTGGCATATACTAACCAAGGCTTATCCCAGGGTGGAGGAATTTAAAAGCCTGCCTTTAATTTGTAATAAAAAGAATCTAAGTTTTCGTGATAAGCTAGTACGCGCTGATTTGGGTAGCTCCAAAGAAACCTTGAGACAGAGTACATTGGAAACAGTGAGGAGAGATACCTTTCCCTGCCTCCACTTTTTCTTCACATGTGAATCCACAAATGTGATTTACATGATAAAGTGCCCCTGTGGCTTAGCGTATATTGGGGAGATGATACAGGCGGTCAGGGACAGAATTGGGAAGCATAAGTCCACCATAAGAACAAAGAACCTACTGTTACCACTACCATACCATTTTGATAAATATGGACACGCAGTGTCACAATTGAAATTTCTGGTACTGGAACAGATTAGGAGACCACGGAGAGATGGCGATATTAAAAAACTCCTTTTACGGAAAGAGGCATATTGGATCCATACTCTGGATACCTTACAGCCTAGAGATTTAAACCGTGACTATGAGATTATGCGCCTATGAATATTATTACTATCTGATTCTAATCATTGGTCTATATTAGACCTTTTAGACATAATCTTTCCGTTAATCCCATGGATGAACACTATGGTATCCTCATTTAATCACCCATTCTTCAGTTTATTTATTGTTTATGTTTGTATGGTTACACACACTGGGTCGAAGTGCCGGAAAATTTATTATTGGATACCTCTGGTGCTGACAACAGGACCAGAGGTTTCTCGAGGCAGATTAACGCTCAGCAAATGGACCCTGATGGGACTCCATTGGGGTGTATTCTACGGTGTCCACCTTATATAGGCTGTGGCGAGCCTGAGGAAGGTAACAGCGCTCCACAGAGCTCCTGTTAACATACAGCTCCTGCCTGGTCTTGTCATCTTGGATGAAGCCAGACCCTGTCAAAACCAAGAACCACACCACGCTCCCGGTCCTCCTATAAAAAATTGGGTCCCTGGGCTTTGTCCACGCTCTAGCACTCAGGTACTGGATATAATAAATTCTTACTTGTAATTAGCAATCCACAGGGCGGTCTCCCTAACAAAAGGCAAAATCCTCTGCTCCATTATTTGTAAGGATGCCTCCATTTATTCTGATCCACAATGTCCATAGAGGCATGTGGTAAAGGATAATTGTGCGCATTAATCATCCGGCTGTGTCCAGGCACTTAGAGGTTCCTCCTGGTCACTGGTACTTGTGAAGTCCATTGGCTAATTAAGGGTTCTTTCACACTTGCGTTTTTTCTTTTCCGGCATAGAGTTCCGTTATAGGGGCTCTATACCGGAAAATAACTCATCAGTTTTATCCCCATGCATTCTGAATGGACAGAAATCTGGTCAGGATGCCTCAGGATGTTTTCAGTTCAGTCTTTAGTTCAGTCTTTTTGACATTTCAGGATGGAGATAATACCGCAGCATGCTGCAGTTTTAGCTCTGGCTAAAATTCCGGAACACTTGCCGGAATGCCGGATCCGGCATTTTTTCCCATTGAAATGTATTAGTGCCAGTTTCGGCATTCAAAATACCGCAATGCCGGTAAAAATGTGAAAAAAATATATATAACGGATCCGTCTCTCCGCATGACAATCGAGAGACGGATCCGTTCTTGCAATGTATATGTAAGGCGGATCTGTAGCCGGATCCGTCTTCAAGTGCTTTGCGTTTGCATGCAGATTGCCGGATCCTGCAGGCAGTTCTGGAACACTCTGCCGCAAGTGTGAAAGTACCCTTAGTTCTAACCTCCAATAGACGTTCTCTATATCCAGACGTAGACTCACTGGTCTGTGCTGTGCTGCTGTAATAGTGTTATCTATACTCCCTTAGTTCCTTCTCCAAGTAAAAGGTAATGGGGTGGCACTACAACCCCCACTTTTGTAGCAACCTTCACGGGTCGATCCCTCCACCATAGGGTTAACAGACAATGGTGTTGCTCAGCCTCTTCAAACAGATGACCTCATTTCCATCCACAATCAAAGAAAGGTAAAGGCGGCACTCACCACTTGATGTCAAATCTTCATTTATTTCAGTGCAGATAACTTACATAATCATCGGGGGCAGAACTGCGTTACCCATGCGTCCGTGTCAGCGGCGACGGCCGTTTCGCGTGTTACCGCTTCCTCAGGCCACTGCATAATGATGCCTCCGCATCATTATTTAAGCTGTCCGGTTACCCGTCCACCAAAGATGATATCATGGGTGAACGCGTAATGCCATTTAAGACAGAGACAAACATTGATACAAACATTTAAATGCCCACAAATGTCCGCCCATTAGCGGAACACATAATTGAATATTAAACAAAGACAACTATAAAACATTTATATTGCCGCGATATCAACTATCCTGTAACAGCCGGAATGAGGCTATATACCATAAGACAGGATGTGGCTTAAAATAGTGACAGGGTAAGAAACTACACGTATGCAAGAAGTAAGAAATAAGCAATTGCATTTTGCAATAGGGTCGCGGTGGTTCGGGATCGAATCAATAAATGCGCATATTTAAAAGGACGATGATCACCAGGCTCTTTTTGGAGGAGGCGTAGATATAGGATGTTCAAAGGGAAATCTATCCAAAATCCTATAAAAAAAATACCTAAATCATTCTTGTCATTGAGACCCAAAGGTCCCATGGCATTAGTTTTTATTATCCATCTCGCTTCCCGTCTCAAGAGCTCTTTGTGTCTGTCACTTCCGCGCATATTCAAATTTACTATCTCGATTCCGGCAAACCGCAACACCCTTGCATTGCCAGCATGTTCTGTTCTGACATGATCTATCAGCCGGGGGCAACCTTTTACCTGACTTCAAGGAATTCAGATGATCTTTAATTCTTTCATAAAGTTGCCTGATTGTCTTGCCTATATAAAATCTACCGCAAACACAGAGAATTAGATACACCACGTATCTACTCTTACAGGATATTAATGAACGTACTACATGTTATGTGCCTGCAAAGTATAAAACATTCCATTGTGGATTAAAATCACAACATGAGCAATGCCTACATTTATAATTTTGGCATACTTTTAGTTAACCAATTCTCTATGTTTGATTCCTCATAATAACTTTTGACAATTTTGTATTTTAGGCTACGTTCACACGACGACAGTTGTCGCGCTACATTTTGTCGTACTATTGTCGCGCTACAATTTTTATAATGGGAGTCTATGGTGTCGCATTGCGACATGCAACATGCTGCGACTGCGACGCGACAGTCGCAAAAAATCCATTCAAGATGAGTTTTTCTGCGACTGTCGCGTCGCAG